>VIYQ01000372.1:0-21066 GCA_009928355.1 Chlorella sp. CH2018
AACCAGGTAGGGCACATGCGACACAAATTTGCAGGCGCTACTGCTTCGGCCACAAGGGCCCGGGTGCCTTGCTGCGGGTGGCCAGTGCGTGCAGGCGCCATGGTGCCCACGCGGTTGAGGCATGTGGCAGTGTTCCAGGCCACGCATGTCTCCAGCTGGGAGGACTTGAGGCTGGCATTGAGGGCCGCAATGCAGCGCGCTCCACTGCGCCGAGCTGCCCAGGACAGGATGTCATCCCTGCAACCATGAATGTATGCCGTGTTGATGAACAGCTTGAGCGAGGCAGGATGTTAGTGAGCGTGCAGCACCAGACCGTGGCAGTCACCTGAAGAACAGGGCAATAATGGATGAGGTGATGGTAGGTTCTGCCTGCAGCGCCTGTGCCGCTGCAGTGATGGCGCAGACCACCATGCCCTCCATGCCCTGAGGGCCAATGAATGACTGCATGTTGCGGGTGAGGCGGAATGGCACCGTCTCCGGGCCGCGCTCCAGCTGGAACCGCGAGTCGTAGGTGGAGATGAGGTCGGCATGTGTGATGGTTCCGGTGCAGCGAGACACAAGCAACTTGCTTGGTGACCGCCCCGTGAGAAGTAGCATGTGGCAGGCCACCGCTGCGCAGCAGGGGTGGGAGAGCTTTTAACGATTGTCCCAAGGGTTGCGGTGCCATTGCTGCATGACAGAGTAGGCCGCACCTGACATCGCAGTGCTCAGGGCAAACTGCTTTTTGATGGTCCACATGCTAAGGTTATTCTCCACCATGGTTTTGTACATGAACTGGCTGAAGATGTTCTCCGTCACACCCTTCTCCACCACATCTTGGTAAGCTTCCAGGCGGATCTTGCCGTCCGCCGTCATGCCCTCGGGTGTGCAGCAGCGCGCCTTGAAGGCCAAGATGGGAGCGTCTGCCTCCCGCCCATAACGTGCACAGTGGGTTTCGTAGGCATCGCCGAAAGGGACAATGCTGGTGTCATCTTCCACCATACGCACATCTGCATCCATGGTGATCGTTGCTGGGCATATGTGCACAGACACAGCAGGACAGGGGGCAGACGGTCGTCAGAGTGGATTGGCACATGTCAGGACGATGTCCAGCTTACTCTGGTACGGCACCAGAATCGTAGGAGCCCTCAGTTGCAGCAGGCGCCGGCGGGCCTCGGGGTGTGCCAGCAGGCGCGTGTTGGCATTACGCAGCAACGCCTGAATGCGTTCTTCCGAGCCAGTGGACGTCTGCGTGGGTTGTTGACGGAATCACCTCAGGCACTCCCTACGTGGCTTACTGGCATGACCACTGGGCCTCGGCAGTGGGTTGTCCAATTCACCTGGCTGCTCTGGACGAGGAACGCGCGCAATGAGCCATCAGAGCCATGAAGGGTGACACGACGGCAGGAGTTGCTGTTGCGCCGCACCACCTGGACATTGCTGCTCAGTCGGTCAACATAGACCTGCACATGACAGGCGGCACGCCAGCCTTTAAACACGAAATGCGAGCGACGAGGCGGCCCGGGTCTCAACTGTGACGGACTCTGGTGCTGCCACAGAGGGCAGGCTGAACACGAACTTGCCATGCACAGGACATCGGGCGCAGGCAGCCCGCCAGCACAGCTGCAAATGATTCACAATGTGTGCAGTCAACTGACCACATCCGGAGCATCAGGTGCAGGCAGGTGCTGGCCAGGCATCTCCATTTCCTCCAAGGACATCTCCACCAGCTGCACCAAATGGGGACGGACTGGGTGGCTCGTATGGCTGGAAATGTGTGTCAAGAGGATCCAGCAGGTAGAACTGGCTGCACCTACCGTCGGCGCCTCGACCTCCATCTTCATGATGCATGGGTGCTCATGATCTATTGCGCTCTCAAGCAGCATCCGCCATCCCTGCAGCCAAGTTGCACCATGATTGATAAGCTGCATCAGGTTGAAGTCCTGGCGCTGCGCCCAGCCTGGAGCGCGCTGTCATGAACACAACAAACGAGAGAGCAGCGAGCTTGGTGCACATTTAGTGATACCAGCACCCACCTTCAACCGCTCAGTCATGTCGCCCAGCGTCTGCGGTGCGCCAGGCGAGCTGGGCTCCAGGTCCTGGGCAAACTGCTGCTGGAAACGGGCCAGCTTGCCCGCACTGGTGTCGCGGCTGCCACATGCCTTGCATACACCTGCACAGCACTTGTATTTTTCTTGTTTAGGGCCTGATCAGCCACGCCCCGTCCCAATCGCCCCCGCCCCCACCTCCCCCCTCGCCGGGTCATGGCGGCGCACCAGCCAGCTCCTTCTTGAAGGCCTCAGGCACTGCTGCTGCTGCAGACAGGCCAGTTTTATATGTGCGCTGCTGAAGGGTGTACACCACGGCCAGGAGGCGCTCCTCTGTGCGTGTGCTAAACCGCTGGCCCACTTCCGTCATGAAGTGATCCAAAATCTGCACGGCGACAAAATCAACGGTTGAGACGCAAGGGGTGGCACACACCACAGAGATGAACAGCAGCCACAGTACCTGGAGTGGACCGCTGTACTTGGCACGCAGGGCCTCCATGACCTCTCGGCAAGCTTCGTACGCCATGACCTGCATTGTGCATGCAGGCGATAGATGGGGGGCCTGAGGTTTAAGCCAGGAAGCCAGGTTGCGCTTACAATTCAATACAAGCCGCGCCAGCCCACCTCGATCGGCTTTTCGATCTGTGGGGATGGAGGCCGCTCAGCGTCCTGCTCATCCTTGGCAGTGGCACCAGCTTGCCCTCCAGGGACTGCTTGCCCTCCCGATGCGCCATCCTGCTGAGCAGCTGCTGCCGATCGCGCGCTGGCCTGCGGGGCACATTCGGTCTGAATGCTCAAACCAAGGCGCGCTGGCATGCACAGGTCTGGGGTGGCAGCAAGGTGGTAGGCAGCGGCACACCTGGGCCTTCGCATCCTGAACGGCCTTGACGGCAGCATCCTTCATGGCCAGCATGCCAGGGCGCACGTGCCAGTACAGCTGCTGTGGGAATGCGCCTGCGGCTGCGGACAAGATGCGCCGTGCCACCGCCACCTCGGGCCGCTGCAGTGATGTCATGAGCTGCGGCACCCAGGGCAGCCAGACCCAGCCTGGCAGGTCAGCTGCCTTTTGCGCCACGACACGGGACAGCACGTCAGCTCCCTTGGGCTCCACCATCAGAAGCTGAAGCAGGCGCGGCACCAGATCTCGCGCCTCTGTGCTGGCCAGGCGCACGGCCTGCGACGGCAGAAGCACATTCAAGTGTTTGATGGTTGCCGCGTCCAGCCGTTTTTGTATGAGAAGGTCAAGAGTTTTCTCGTCCAGCCAATTTTGTACTAAACGGTCAAGAGCACCCAAACGCAAGCTGCGGGCCACAAGCCGCACCTGCAGGTAGCAAGTTGCCAGGAACTCCAGCCACTGCGCCTCTTTGGACTTGTCATACATGGCGTCGCAGAACTTGCCCCACGCCATCCATGCCTCCCAGCACAGCGGCCACAACGCCAGCGCTTCGCTGAACATATTGTTTGCTGCAGGGTAAGGGCGGGTGAAGATGCTGCTCAGACAGCGACTTGCTTGGCCTCTTCCCAGCATCTGGCGCACACCACAGTCTCTGAGGGAAGCAACGCAAACACCTTACCGGCGTCGCCATCCCCCAGGGTGGCGAAGAACTGCGCCTTCAGGTTGATCATTTCAGCTTGGTGCTGAGGTTGGAAGTAGTCTAGATTTGTGGAGTTGATGAGATTGAGCCCCTGCACATGGTCCTCTGGCTTCTGCAAAAGCGCCTTGGCCTGTTCCCGCACCTGCGCCAAACTAACGATGCACCATGATCAACAAGGGCTCAAGAGGGAGCATGAGGCCGGCACATGCGCATGCCAGGTCGGGTGTTGACGGTTGCTGTCAGTGTACCTTGACGAACGCTTCCTGCACTTCCATGGCGTTGAAGCCGTACAAGGTGTTGATGATCTGCACACAGGCCTCCGGCTGATGATGGAGCCTGGCAATCCGGCCGAGGCGGTTTACGCTCCATGCCTTGTCCCTGCAGCTCAAGGGCGCGGATTGAGCGGCAGCAAGCGCGTAAGGCACTGGTGAAGCAGCAAAGCAAGCAAATGCCTGGGAAAGCAGCAGTGAAAAGCCCGCCCACCTGTAACCCATCTGGTCTGCATGGAACAGTGGTCCACCAGGAGCGTGGCAGGGAAACAGAGGGACGTGATGGTCAGGGGTGAGCTGCCCAAGTGGGATGCCCAAGATCTCGACAGTGCTGGTCACAACAGCACCCCATTATGGCCACTGACAAAGGGTGGTAACTGCAAGGACTCACGCATATTCGGCGCAATGCTTTGTAGTGCTCCAAACTGGCGGATGGTCAGGTTGTACACCTGCATGCGTTTTGCGAGTGAAGCACTTGAGCTGTGGTTTTGCTTAGGGCAGGCTCGGCAACTCTCAACACTGCCAAAAATCAAGGAGGGCCTGCAAACGCAGCGCGCATTGCCACCTGGTTCCGCCAGCTCAACAGCTGCGACCACCAGTGCACTGGCTCCCAGTCATTTGGGGTGCGCAGCTTCCAAGTTTCGCATATTTCCTGCATCAAACAGCAGGCAGATCATGGAGCTGTGAACCCTGAGCCCCTAGTTCCTGCGCTCCCACACAGCGCTACACGAAAGCGTGCAGTGCACCTTGTGATCCTGATACTGTTGGCCAGCCCCGCCATGGGTGTTGAACTCCACCATGATGCGCCAGCTTTCTTGAAGCTCGACGACGCGCTGCGATGCACAGTGGCACAGTCAATTTAAGCATGGAATGGCCTCACGCGGTATTGGCACTGCAGCACATTGACGAGTTGATGTGGTTCACCTGGAATGTGTGCAACACAGGAGCATATGACCAGGGGTTGCCCTCAGGCATGTTCCACCAATGCTGCACGGACTGATGCATAGCCTGCAAGGTGAACTCAACACAAGCAGTGGGTTATATTGGCCTCCAATCCGAACAGAGAAATAAAACTGCACAAGAAGAAGACTGCCAAGCGCACAGGCCAGAAGCACAGCAATCAGGACAGCGAGCTTCTGGGACCCCTCTTTGTTTGCAACCAAATGTCACCGCTGCCTACGCAAACTGGGCCAATGCTGCCCATACACAACATCAAGCACAAGTGCATGCCATCCAAAGCGCCTGCAAACTGTCACCTGCTTGCAAATTCGATCCACGTCTACGACCTGCAGCTCTTGAAGGTGCATTTGTGCCCGAACAATCGTGGCGGTTGCGCTGTCCTCAATCTGAGCCTTGGGTAACACCATCTGCGCAACCGCCAGACATTCACACCCACATTAGCCCGTGACTAGTGTACGCAGTGGCTGGGACAACCAATGCTGCTAGCCATGCATACTCAGCATGCATGAAGAGGGCCCGCACTTGAGACTCACACTCTTGAGAGTTTGCCAGTCATGCAGCTGCACCATGGCATCGATCTGAAGCGGACAGTTGTCGGTTACTTTGGCGTACTCGACCACAGTATCCCATTGGTTGAGCTCCACACAGCACGCCAGGTACTGCTGGTGCCAAAGCACCATCTCATTCTTGGTGATGCCTGCAGCCAATTGCAACCGGAGCGGGCTGCTGAGCCTGTGAGGCACAACTTGCAATCACCGAGCCTGGGCAGGAAACACAGCTCGAGGCGCACCATGGATGCCTCCGCTCACACCACGGCCCATAAGCTCCAAGAACTGCAGCTGTGCTTGGACTAGGAAGCCATGCTGGCCCAGTGCCAGTGCAATTCGGGTGTCGTCGGCAGCAGCACGGCGGTGCCACAGGCCAAAAGCCATGTCCTCCTCTGCCAGAGCGCGGTACAGGTGGCACAGCGCATCAAAGCAGCGCATGTCGTTGGGGAACAGCACGACGTGGCCCTCCAGCATGGAGATTGCAATGTGCCACGCGTGCACGTGACGGCCCATGTACTTGATCATCTCGGCAGGAATTTTGGGCTGCGGCTGGCTTTGGCTGATGCCCTCCAGCAGCGTTTGCCCCACTGTGGGGCGCAGTGCAACTGCCTGGCGCGTGTGGTGCTCCTTGGCCAGCAGCTGAATGATTGGTTTGGCCAGCGCCGTCTGCACACACACAATGCAGTGCAGCAGGATCACAGAAACCAGTTTAGTGGCATGAGCAGTCAGGCTGATGTGACGCAATGCACAGGACTTTTGCTGGAGGCCCCACCTCGGCCCCGCAAGCAAAGCCACGTTGGCATCAGGCCCCGCCCCACCTCATCCGCACCTGCTGCTCCTTCAACAAGCTGCTCCACACAATGGGAAACAGCAGCACCCAGAGATGGTGCGCTACTGCCGCACCGTGCTGCACAAGCTCAATCAAGCAGGAGACCTGAGGCAGGGGCGGCAGTTGAGATGCCGTGGGTGAGATGCAGCTCAAGGCACAATGCAAAGCAAGGCACAATGCAAAGCAAGGCACAATGCAAAGCCTGAGCACTATCAGACTTACCAATGCCTCAGAACCGACACTCGACTGCTCCTGCATGAATGCGACGCTTTGATGCAACAGGTCTTGCACCGCCGCTGGCAGGTCCAGAGGGCATATGCGTGCCTCCGCTGCACCTTCAACCAAGCTGCTTGGCAGCTCTGCCTGCAGCTTAGTGGCGTCAGCACCGCCTGGTCCCGGTCCGGCTTCCTGAGAGGCTGTTGGCTGTTGGGCTTTGTCAGCAGCATCTGTGCTCACTTCCTGCATTTTGAGGGCCAGTTTGTGCGACTACAAAGTTTGAATCGCCAGCCGGCCGGGATTGCGGAACGCACCCCTGTACAATCCTGCTGGGCGTCAGGACGCACCGCTTTGAGCTCTAACTCAGCATCAGGGGTCAGTCTTGTTGGCAGTCCAGGGTCGCTGGCGGCGCTCAGAAGGGATGGAACGTGAGCTGCACGCCGGGCATGACTGCTGTTAGTGTTTGGTGGGTGCAAGGCCAGAGCCTCAAGGCACGGGCCGTGTTGCATCAGGCATGTCACCAGATCCGCCCCACAACTCACCAGAGTTGTAGGCGAGTGTAATGCCGTCGGCCAAGTGCAGGCTGTCAAACAGCATTGCTACCCCGTGTTTAAGCCAGAAGGTATGAGCGACAAAGTCCCAATCCTGGCCCTGCAGTGAGGTGCAGGCAGGCCTTACTGGACGAGAACAATGACAGCCAAAAAACAAGGCCCTGGTTCAAGAGCCATCCGGGTAGCGGCTACTAAAGAGCAGACCTGGATGATGTACCGCAGTCTGTCGAACAAGTTTGGCGGCACTCGGTCAGCATACAGCCGGAAGAACTGCATGTGGGGTGACATGGCAAGGTAGTCGGCCCTCCCCAACCTTGGCACAGAAGTTGAGCGAGAAAAGGGCGGCTCCCAACGGCCCCACCTTCTTCCTGACCGCCGGGTCGGAGCTTTGCAGGCCGCAGCAGAACGTGCGCTCAACGCGGTTGAACACCTCGTTGCCAAACTGCTCAGCGGTCTTTTGGGTGATCGTGTCGTACAGCAGCTCCAGGAAGTCTTTGTCCCAAACAGGCTTCAGTCCAACAGGAATTGCATGCATGCGATCCAGCTGCACAGCACAGGACCGAAGCGCCTGCGTTTGGCACCAAGAGAGCCCGCCAAGCTTTCTGCCTCGCCACACCTCACCGCGTACCTGTGCTATGCGTTGGATGATGACCAGTAGCTCCTTTGCTGAGAGATGAGCACTGCCCGGGTCCAGCAGCCACTTGCGAAGCATAGTGAGGATTAGGTGCAAGATGGACGGGTCTGTAGTGCCTGCCCGTACAGACTGCCCCGTGATGAGCATGACAAGTGTTGACAAGAAGTGCTTGCGGTGATCTGCTGACAGGGTCAGCGCCGATGGCACGGCCACTGCATGGGCACAGGCGAGGTGCAGCTGATACATTCAAACAAAGGCACAGCATAACCATGGCATTTGGAACGCCAGGGCTGGCATCATCGCAAATCAGAGGATGCTGGACACCAACCATCGGCCTGCCCACCCATGGACACAACACACAATTCAGCGCGTTCCACATAAACCAGGAGCCAGAGCCATAGGTTGCATCGGTTGGCTGCAGTCTGCAAGCAAGAGGTGCAGCATGCCCATCAGTGAGCAAGACAGTAGGCCTTGCATACCTGCTTGTGATGCAGGCTGTGTGCAGGGTGGCGTACCGTGCAGGTTGATCGGGTTTGGCGGACAGCAGCCCCGATGCTGGGGACTGGTTATGCTCTTTGGCCAGCCGGTGCATGGCCCGCAGCAAAGGCCCGATCAGGGGCTTCATGCAGTCTGGCGCAGCCTGCAGGAGGACTGAGATGCGAATGCCTTTAATCCAGGGCGGCTTGCCGCACGATTGGCCAGGTGCAGTTGCCGCCGTTGCCGCCATGCCCCACCTTCATGGTCTCGCTCATAACCACCAGACAGTTGCAGCCGGCAGCAAATCCATCCATATGAAGAGCGCGATTTGCATCCGACAAATTGGCCAGCACCCTGCGTGATGAGATGCACACTTGTGAGGAACACTCCATATAGTTGCAATCCAACCATGTATAGGTGTGCATGACTGGTGTGCAGCACAGGAGACGTCACAAGTTCACATGTGGCCTGCCCATCCCGCAAGAGGCACCTGTTAATGTACTCCTGCAGCCGCACATGCAGTTTGCTGGTTAGGTCAGGAACGACTGCTTTGGGCTGATCTGCTGCGCTTGTGTCGGTAGACGGTAGCAGCCTGCACAGGAAGTGCGAATGTTTGTCAGACAGCGCACGTTTGGCATGGAAGAAACGACTTTAAACAAACAGTGACTTGCCTGACCAGCATTGTCATGATCGAACTCAGCAGGCGCGCAGGAGCTGGGTTCGGGCTGAGCAACGCAGGGTCCAGCATGGTGGCCAGCTGCGTCGCGCAGCATTCCACAAAAGTCTCAGGTTGATGCTTCTGCTCAGGGTGACACAGATGGGGTGGTATGCTCAGGAAAATATAATCCAAAATAGTGAGTGCCTGACCGTTTCGCCTCTTAAAGCATGTCTAATCATTACCATGTAGATGTCAGCTATTTCAAGGCCCGTCATGAGTGCAGCAACAGGCTCCTGAGTTGTTGAGGGGCCATGCTGTAAGGTATTTGATTGATGCTGGAGATTTTGTGCCAAAAACTTCTCAAAGTAGTGAAGCTTCAGGGTGCACGGTGTACATGCTGCGGCTGCACGGCGGAAAGAACACGATACCGGTATAACGTTGTTGGTTAAACAGCAGTTGGAACAGATGAGCAAAGCAATGAACCTACCTGCATCAGCAATTACTCGCATGCAGTGCACATGCAGCCTGCGCCAGCCTGCCTCGTCTCGGTCTCGAGGATCACAACTGCAGAATAGCATTGTGTGCAGCACAATCAACATTAACTGCCCATCCACCACTCTTAGCTGCGCCAGTGAACGTTATGCCGATAGCTAAGTGACGAGCAAACAACTTTCTTGTTCTACCTGACGAAGGCCATGCGGAGCAAGAAGTTCACAATCATTTCGTGCATGGACGGCGTCAGTCGAGAAGGATCCAGCCTGCAAATCGACGAGGCATTCAAAATGATGTATTTTAAGTCCAGTCCAGTCCAGTCCAGTTTGCGCAGTCCAGTCCAGTTGCGCAAAAAGTGAAATGACATGAACTTGAGTGTACCTATTTTGGTGCTCAACGTCCCCACTATTAAGGAGTGTCACCATGGGTGTAGTGCTTTCCAGAGTTGCCATGCCAGCAGGTTGGGTGCCATCTGTCTTGAGTGTCGAGAGGTGGCCCGTTGCTGGCGTGTCATCCTTAGCAGCTCGCTGATCCCAGTAGAAAAGCGTCGATGCAATGTCAACTGAAAGAAAACGATTCTCGAGAGTTGAGTTTCCAGGTAAGCCCAAGCGCATGATGACGTTGAGCATGGGGGAGACAAAAAGCACCCTGCAAATGTTAGAAGCATGCCAGATGAACCTTTGCAACGATATTGTAGCTTATGCCATTATGCCAACGGTTCCGCCAGACTCAAATGCTGGCCGCTTGGGCTGGCCCACAGTCCTGTCTACCCTATCTCACCTGGTAAGGTAAAATAAGTCACGATTACGCACAATGATCTGAAGAAGGTGCACCAGTGTGGAAGTCGCATGGCCGTCCTCGCTGAGCACACGCTTAAGGTACCGTGCATAACTTGGACTAGATGATTGCTGTCCAGCAGAACTGGATGCACCACTGCCAGCTGCTGTAACTGCGCTTTCCTTGGACAGAAGTGAATCAGCAGCTGCTTCAAGAGGAACGCCTGCCACACTAATCGTGCCTGATACTCCCGCGACAGGCTCAGTAGATGCAGCCCTTGCCAGGCTTGGAATCATGAGATCGATTCCCTGGCGGACAGCATCACGCGCTGCAGCATCGCTGCTTTGTGACAAGCGGCACAGGGCGACGTACACCTGCAAGGGGGGAGCAACGTGGTCAATGCATGCTACAAGGGTACGGTCCAACGTTGCCAAACCCATGGCTGACCTGTAGCATGATTTTCTCTGGGGTGGGGAATGCACGGAAAAAGTGTGCAACACACAGGAAAGCAAACGGCTTGGCGATGTTGTCATACTTGAGAGTCCACCTGGTGGGCGGGCGGGCAGGTAGGGTGGTGCTCAGTGGATGAGGTGGTGCACCAACACGAAACTGATCATTGTTTCAGCAGGCACGCGAAAGATGATGGGAGCACTCACCAGCCAAATTGTATTAACTCCTTGCGATGCTCGTGGAAAAGAGAGTGAGCATGCTGAATAAGCGTGGTGCAAAGCTGCACCAACTCTAACTGTATCTGCTCGCTGGGGCCATCTGCATTTGTGGGCACGCAGCAAGTACTTCAGCAACTGTCGACAATGGCAGGGTTGTTTATTGCTAGATTGAACACTTGTAGGGTAGCAGTTCAGCAATTCAGCAAGAAGAACACGACAAGCACACCTTTCTCAGGGTTTTGGAAAACATCGCTCACAAGGTCCTGCACAATGTCAGGCGACAAAACCTCCAGATCGCCATGGGAGGCAATCCAGCTCATCAATGGGTTGATGAGGTGGCGTAGCACACTAACTGCATTGCAACGGTGCAGACGGTCACTGCGTTGAAGACTGCCTTGCAGCCAAACGCGCCAGGCCTGTATGCCAGTTGCATCCAACCTGTGTGCTCCTGGTCCAGCTGCTTCGTGCGGTACATTTCCAGCCAGTGCTTCAGCAGCTGCGAGCATAGTTGATGAGATATTCGAATGGCCATCGCAGAGCGACTCGCCGCGGTAGGCTTGGGCATTCACAAGCATGTCATACCAAGTCATACCACCGTGCGCCCACACCTGCTGCTTCTCGTCGGCTGTGAAACCCTCAGCCACAACGTCGCTGACGAACGTTTTCAGGAAGGTGAAGTCCACAGCTGCAATCAGGCGGTGCTGCTCTGAGTGGGGTATGCAGATAGATGTGAGCTCTCTTGGCACAGCCAGTTCCTTACCCATTGGGCCGCTGAAGACGGCCATCAGGTCAAACAGTGCATGGAATGCGGCGTGGTGGCGCTGGATGTAGCTGAGCATGATCCTGGCAAGCCATTTGCTTTCCAGACGTTGTGGCAAGGGCTGGAAAGTAGCTGACGCAAGCCTGTGGCATGAAGGGAAGTGTAGCGGTGAGCTGCACCAAACCTCAATAGTGTGCAGCAGGCAATGCATTGCGTCAGCCCTGGACGCCAGGTCAATCTTGCACCTGGACTGGAATTCCGCGCTGCGCCAGCGGTCGAGTGCAGACAAGAAGAGCGGCTCCGGCAGCCATGCTGGCAGGAGCTTTGACATGGTGTGGATCAGATGAATACAGTTCAGCTGAGCGGCAGCTATGGACTCGGCGTCTGGTCCTGAGGAGCAGTGGGCATGAACAGGTATCGGCACACGGCCGCACCCATGCCCTGCCCCCAAGAGCCGCAATACATGGCGCGACTCAGGCTCACCGGGTTCCGTGGTTGCCGCAAGCACTGCCGCCAGCTGGGCAGGCGCGCCAGAAAGGGCATTCAATAGAGCTGCACCCTCCGGCCTGCGAATGATGTCCAGCAGCCTGGAGAAGTAGGCATCTTTGGCCAACCGGCTTGGTGACTCCAAAAAGTAAGCCACACTGCACAGAAGAAAGCAAAATCCGAGGCCTGGTGGACGACAGTGCAGCGGGAAAGCACTTGCTGGAAAACAAGCTGCAAGTGCACTATGCCCCAGCACGGTGCATTGTTTGTGCTGCTGCCGAACCTCTCTGTTGGGTAATGGGTCAAGAAACGAATGAGTGGCAGCCGGTAGGGAGACCAAAGCTTGGAGGGGATGACTGCCCCAGGCAGCTTGGGCAGTGACTCCTCCAACCCAATCGTCAGCACGACAATGCCGGGCCGGTCCCCTGCAGTGTTGCCATATCCAATGCACAGTCACATGAGGTGCATATCATTGGAATGCCTGGCTGCACGTGCATCGAGCATGCACTCACCCTGCGTCTCGAGAAACTTTCTGGCAGCGCCTGGCAGCTTGTGGAAGATGTCCAGCATGGCTGCAGCCACCTCCCACTCTGTGCCAGGGGTCCAAGCAACCTGAGCAATGGGTGGAGGAGGAGTCAGTCAATGGCCATCTGCAGGCACGTCAGTACACCACATCGGAAAACAAGGGACAGGCTGGAGGAGTCTCACTGGCTGTGGGGGCTGCAACACGTTGGTGACGTCAATCCACTTCTTGAGGTGTTCTGCCAGCTTGTCTCCAAGCGTCACATTGAACTGGCCAGAGAGCAAGTCCTGCGCCAGCATGCATGCAGCAGAACCGGATGAACACGGCAGCTAGAAACTGCGCTCATGCTATGGAGGGTGTGGTGTGGTGTGTTGCAAGGCCAGCAGCAATCGACACACACCAGCAACCGGTGCAAGTGTCGCAGCAAGCGCAAATGAATGCGGTTGTAGAACGCCAAATCCGTCAGAATCGGCCTGCGAAGCACGGCGGCCAGGCAACAAGGGGTAGTCATGTTTGGCCCTGGGCCACACTCCAGCCTGCCAGTTGGCACGCAAGCCGGACTACCCGCACCTGAGCGCCTCCTGCAGGATTGACTTGGGCAGCATGTTGTGCTCAAGGGCCAGGAGAACTCCAGCCTTGGCCACCTCAGCAATGGCATCGTGCGTGCTGCCCAGCTCCATTATCAGGACCTGCATTGCAACATATACACTGCAGTGTTGGCCTTGCCTACCAACAAGCAAACATGCGTGCAGGTCAAGAAGTGGGGTGCCTACCTTGAGCAACTTCTCACGGAGCTTGCCTAGCTTCACCGGGCCTTCGACTGCTGCCTCCCCTGATGCAGTCGGCGCGTCGCTTTTTGCAGGGGTTGACTCTGCCTCTCTGCACAAGCGTGCCAGCAGGCTGTGCCATCAGTGCTCCCTCTTGGCATGAGGGTGATACACACGCCATGATGCAGCCACACGCCATCAGCAACGGCACAACCTCCCTAAAGCCAGGCACCAGCTAATGCATATGGCTGCGCACGCTTACCTGAATGCCTTCCACCCTATGGCTGCCGACAACACTTGCAGGCAGGCTGTGCGCAGCCTGACGATAGCGTCCGTCCGGACGGGGGCACCTCTGAAGGTGGCGGACGTGCTGATGGCTGCATCATTCATTTCCATGATTGCGCACGCATCCGCAATGTACAGCACAGGCTCCTGGCGCAGCGACAGGCCTTCCGCACACGTCCGCAGAATGAAGGCAACACTATGGGCGTGGTTGGCCTGCAGGTAGCAGCGGCGGCCCGCGTGTTGATTGCAGCAACCCTCAAAGCGCGGTGCTGCTCAGACTGTGCGCCAACGCTGTTGTCACCTGAGCAGTGATGCTACGAATCGGCTGCAGCCGCCTGTCGAGAATGCTGTCCAGCGCTTTACCAATGGGCTTGAGCAAAGCAGCAACTGTGCAACTTTGTCCCTCAGCAATGGCCTGCGGGGGAAGAGAACGTGTGGAGCAGAGCAAGGTTACATCGCATCGGGACAGTGCCGGGCTCGCCCCAGTGATGAACGTACCTCGAGGCCAGCGGACGCAGCAGTGCGCACTGCCATGCTGCTGCGACTGCTCAGCAAATGCTGCACAAAAATCTCCATCAGCTGTTTCAGTAACTGAGGCAGGTGGGCCGCGTCTTGGTGGTCAGAGTCGCCTCCTGATGCTGGCTGGTGGCTGGCGCCCGCAGCTTCCTGCGCATCTGGCCCAGCTGCCGCACCAGCCTCAACGCAGCGCTGTAACGCGGTGCGCAGCACACCTCTCAGCACTGCTTCTTCAATGGCGTGCTCGGGCAGGGTGCGCAGCACCGCAAACACCGCTTTCGTGATTAAGGGTGCAAGGCGAGGCAGCGCGCTGGCTGGAAGCCGCGGCACCAAGCTGGACAGTGCCGCAGCACCACCCACCCTCCCAGCCCAGTGCTCCCCATAGCAGCAATGGACTGCACGCGTCGCCAGGTCGCTCACTAAGGCCCCATACTGGGCTCGCACTGAACCAGGTTCTGCAAACCAAGGGAGCCATGCAGTGTGAAAGCAGTTTGAGCAAAGTCAGCAAGGGTGCATGCTGCTCGTGCCAGGCTTCGATTGCAGATGCCCGCACGCCTTGCCACCACCACCAGGCGCACCTGCAATGCCAGCACGTCCAGACTCAGCGAACGCTTGCTGGGCGGCCGTGACCAAGTCAAGCGTGTCCAAGAACACTGCCATGCAGCTGAGCACTGCCTCACGCTCCTGGGCCTCCTTGAGAGCAAAGCCCTGCAGTGGACCAACACGTCAACATGGTGTGCAGGGGGCTGTGCAGGGGGGTGCCAAAGTGCAAGTCAGGCTCACCTCCTGGAACGCCTCCAGAATTGAGCGGGGGTCCAGGTGCCTCAGTGCTGCGACATAGGCAGGCACGCCATCCAGGACGGCGTATGAGGTGTACTTGGACGACGGCGGAAGAGGGGTCGATGGCAGGCGGCCCCAGCCCGAGGCAAGAAGCAGTGCAAAGTGACGGCAGGCGCTGTATGCAAAGTCCTGTGCTGCAGTAAGGCTCGCAGCTGCCATGGTAGTGACAAGGAGCATGACCAGCATCTGCAAGAAATGTGACAGTGATGTCGGCATGAGGTGATGTCAGCACGCGCTACCCTTTGCCACAAATGTGGCAACTGCACGGCGCTTGG
The DNA here is from genome assembly GCA_009928355.1 of Chlorella sp. CH2018. Classification (NCBI taxonomy): domain Eukaryota; kingdom Viridiplantae; phylum Chlorophyta; class Trebouxiophyceae; order Chlorellales; family Chlorellaceae; genus Chlorella; species Chlorella sp. CH2018. The sequence continues at coordinate 15,154 of VIYQ01000372.1, forward strand.
TCATGAGGACTGCCAAATTAAACAGCAACACTCACCTGCTGCTCGGCAGTGTGCTGCTTTCTGGTCTTCACGCCCAGCTGTGACGACCAGCCAGCACTCCCAGCGTCAAGAGGCGAAATGTCCACAGCTGCAAAAGAGACCGATTGTGCATCCGAATTGGCATGACTGTTAATGAGGAGGTGTAGCAGTCATCGACCTCAAACGAGCTGGTCAAAGCTGAAGGTGGCTCTGGGTTCCACAGCTAATCATCGAAACCCACAACCCCACCCCTGTCGGGCCCTACTGACCTGTGAACAGTGCGTCCTGTACTGCAGATGCAGCAACCGAGGTTTCCATCACTGCAGGCCGGGGGATGCCCGCCTTCATCAATGTGCCCAAGCAGACGTGGACTAGTCGGATTGCGTTCTGCTGCTGGTGCTCCGAGGTGGCTGCATGTACATTTGCAAAACTGGGGTCAATTAACAGCAGCCTGGCTCGACCGCCCCAGGCCTGCTCCACACTGCCAGGGCAACGATCAAACCGCTGCTTGACGCACCATGTTTAATGGCCGATGCTGCAAACTGGACGCAGCGGTCCAGCGGCACCAGGAACGAGGTGCGGGGTGAGAAGGCGAGGATGACACGCAGACCATACTCAGGTATCGGCTTGTAATCGTTCACCAGGCCGTCAAGCAGCCACTGGCGCGATCGCCCGCCCAGCTTGCCCATGATTTCCGCCACCTGCAGGGCAAGGCAACTTCTGACCTCTGTTGCCAAGGCCCATGGCAGTGGGCAGACTGCAGGTGCCTGCGCTTTGTTAGCGTACCAAAGGTGCGCACCTTGGTACCGTGCGGATTTGGGTGTGGCTGGATGTGCGCCCAAAGCGCCAGCATCAAGTCGCGTATGACGCCAGCCATGCTGCGCTCAATGAACTCCGGGTTGAAGGAGTCCACCCAAAGGTCCAGCACCTGGCATGATGTGCGCAGCGTGGCAGACAAGGCATGTTGGCTGAGTTGTGCATGCAGGCAATGATGGGCAGGCACAGCGCGCGCCTACCTTCAGAGCGACTGCAACACTCTGGTCAGTGCCCCGCAAAGCTCTAAGGACTGCGTGCATCATGCGTGGCATGGGCGGGATGAGGTGCTCCAGCCTGGCCGGGGCGAGCAAGCACAGCTCTGCCGCCAGCTCCTCCTGCGCCAGTAGGGAGAGCGCCATGCATCATATCAGCAGCGTGCCACGCATGGTGTGGCGCTCTGCAGGGTGTCCACAACTGCATGCCGCATTAACACAGTGTGCATGGCCCGCACCAATGCCGCCGTTGCGGATGGGCCATGCAGCAGGTCTAGAGAGGCATCCACAAGCTTGGCATGCAAGCCAGACGCGCCGAATGCCGCCTGGACGTCGAGGAACTTGCCAAGCGCCATGTTGTAAAACAGCGAGCGCAGCAGGCGCATGCATGCCTGCCAAGGGGTACAGGGGCCAGCGATTGTAAAGCCAGCTGGCAGGATTCTAACATGGCCAAGCCCAAGCATCAGCGCACCTGCCGAGCTGCGCCGCCCCAACTCAGCCCTGCATAAAGGCCCTTGGTGATGTCCAAAACATGTGGCAGCAGCACGCGCTCAGCCAGTGGGATTCCAACCTGGGCAAGCTGCTGTGCACGCTGCAGAGGCAAGGATTTGGCAGAGTCAAGTGAGACAGCCATCCAGTATCATGACACAACCCAGCACAGCATGCGAGGGTGCAATGGGGCTAAGCGCTTGTGCAGACCTGCACATCCATCAGCTGAATGCGCGGGAGCATGGCAAAGCACGTCTCCAGTACATCAACAACCAGCTGGCCCAGCTGGGATGACGGGTCCTGCAGTTAGTTGCAGGATGGAGGACAAAGTGTGCCACCACCGGCCAGGACATTGTTGCAAGGGGCAACGAAGCGAACCCCTTCCCCAGCAGCCACCCTGGCAACCGACGGCTTCTTGCCTGCAAAGCCTCAAGCTTCCTTTCTGACGTAATGAACTGGAGCAGTAAGGCTGTCATGTAGCGGTTGACTCCAGACCGCGCGGCTGCAAGCGACAATGACACAAAGTTGGAGGGCCCTTGCGAGGCCAAGCACCCTGCAGACAAGCAGCCGCCTGTGCAGACGCTGGCATACCGCATGCCTGTGCAGACGCTGGCAACTGCATACCTGCCTCTCCTTCAACAAGATGTTGAATGATGTGGAAGTAGAAGCGGTTGCTGGCTGCCAGGTCAAACACAAGTGGCAGCTTGGGGCAAACCACATCCGCGAAATCACGTCCGTCCTGCGAGGTGAAGGCGCGACCCGGGGTGGCATTGGGGCCACGGTTGAAAATGGGCCTTGCTGCTGCAACGTTTGCAAGCTGCGATGACAGCCGCCCCAGTGGCTGGGCAGCAGCTCACCTGGAGCACTGTGAACAAATCCGCAAACTGTTCGCGCATATCCACATTTGGATGAGGCACAGCTTCATAAAACGCCAGCGCAGGCAAGCCAAACGTCAGGAGACGGCTGACAACTCGCACATCCCCTGCACGTACGCTCCACGTCTTGACCGGGAAGGACAGCTGCATGAACAGAGTGAGCAACAATGTCCTTTCACTGGCGCCCCCCGCAGAGCAATACTAGAAACAGGCTGTTTTTCAGCACGCCTGCCACGTTGACAGCAGAGGGCATGCTGACGCACCGGCGCTTGGAGGCCCCTGTTGGTGTGAAAGGCAACCATACAGTAGAGCACAGACTTGAGGCATGAAAACACCGTCTGCAGAAGGCTGCGGAACTCGCTGACTTCCTTGTCCTTAGTGGCAGCAGACAGTGAGGGGAGCAGCACCGGAAAGGTGTCCTGCATTGGCACCAAGCAGTGTGCAGTGGCCCTCAGGCATGCAAGCATGCCAGTGTACGGCCGAGAGTCGAGAGCAGTCGACTGTCACTTACTGATGGGCTGCCCATCTGTAGGTCGTCAGATACTGGCCCCAACTTGTCAGCCACACTGCTGCTCTTGCTGGCCTCCACTTCCCTGCAGTCATGCAACAGCGAGTTTGGTTGGTTAGCCGGATCGTGTGGTGAATGTCAGTGCAGCATTGTCAAACAAACCGCACCTGATGATGTTCGGCACTTGTGTCCTGAGAGCGCCGAGCTTCCGCACGAAACATTCCAGCACACTGGAAAGCAGGTTGCGATACTGCTCTGAAGTGCGGATGTCAGCCCGGCGCTGGAAAATGGTCTCAATCAGGTTGTAAAGCAGCCGCAGGCTGGTGCTCTGGAGTGCAGCTGGGATTGTGCAGTCGTGCGCAATCCTGCAGCAGGAAAGAAGCCTTTAGTACAGAACAAAAACAGCCATCCCTGAAAAATGTGCGCACAACCTTGACATAGTATTGCATTACCTGGTAAATATTTGCACAACTGCATTCAACTGCTCATAGGTCAGCTCCGATTTACAACTGGCAACTAACTCTGCCAGTGTTGAGTAGGCTAAGGGCCGTAAGCCTTCAATGCAGGTCCGACTGCAGGATACAGCCGAAGAGCATTGTCAGCACCAGGAGGCATACCATATTTGAACATGTATTGCAAACTTAGCACCGTGGCATACCTCTTGCCCAGCAGCACTTGTTCGTTGAGCAGCACATCCATCTTGTCCAGCAAGCCAGTCCTGATTTGTAAAAGAAAACCAATAATAGGTGTTGGTGGAAGAATGGAAAAAAGGAGGCATTTCTTGATAAAAAGGATGCAACGGGTTTACCTGAAAGGAGTTGGCAGTATGTTCCGAAGAGCTATAAGCAACTCTTTGCGAGTTGAAACTACATCCGGGACGGTCTGCATGACCCGCACGATGGCAGCACAAATGGCATCCTTGTGTGGCTGCATGAGTGACTGAAGATTTTGGCTGCGAGCAATGACTGTCAGAAACGCCAGTGATTTAATCTGCGCCATGCGGAAATCATTGTACGTAGCCAGCTTGGGATACGGCACGTCTGCCAGTGAGGGTCCTGGGATAGATGCAACCTGCAGACAATAGCATCCACATATGCGTCTCATGCAGGTAACATTCGCCCCCTCTCTAGGTGATGGCGTGCCTCAGTGATGCAAAAGATCAAGCTGCACCCTCAAGCAAAACTTGCCTTTACCATCATAGGCAGAAGTTTCTCTGCTGTTTCCTGCAGCCGCCTTGGGTAGCACTGAAACAAAAACACGATCATGAGTGCAACTTCTGAAGCCAGCTTGAAGGAGTTGTTAGCCGCGATGGCCATGGGCTCCTCAGTCACACCAGCTTCTAGCGTCGAGGCATATGTGTGTGGCAGGTTGGTGTACAGCTGCATATTATGACCAAAAGTGCAGCTCATTAGGTCAGGAACGTTCCTGAGAGGCATTAAAGATCGTGTCACAAAAGCCTCAACCAGCACTGACCTTTTCTAACCAACAAAAGAAGGGCTTGCTCTGCTCCTCGAGTGCTTGCTTGTAGGTCTTGTGCACTTCAAACAGAATGCGCTGAGACTGCATGCCGTGCTCCTCAGAATCAGACTCAAGGATGCCATGGCATGCACCCATGAGCTGGGGTATGGCTTGCTTGGGTATGTCAGCCACCTGTCAGAAGGCAGTCAGTTGTTAGTCATTGCTGACCATTGAAGCAAGAGCGGTCTGCAGGACATCAAATACACGCTCACGTTCAGCCGACACAGCAGCTCCAAAGCTGCGCCACGCAGCTTGTTCTCAGCAGCTCCTACATCTTGAGAAGGTGGCACAAACACGAGTACCTGCAACATCACAGAAATTTTTATTTTTAGAAAATAAAGAGCTTTGGCAAGCTGTCTTTGCCTCATTCACCACCGAGGGGTTCGTTAGGTACGTTGCTTCAACACGATTTTCAGCTCAGAGAGAGGTTGGGACACCGCCACGTCACTGCCCCGCCCGATCCAGCCGCCAGGAACTGGGCGAGACGGTCCGCGTTCTGCTGCGTGAGCATTGGGGCTCCTGCTTGCAGTTCAGCAAACGCGCAAGCCCGGCCCGCGCACCGTCTTCAGCCATCCGTTCTCGCACCAGAGCGATAATATTAAGGCAAATGGTTACTATATCCGCGAGGCCGTAGCCTTCTGTCTGAAGGCGCCACTGCCGCTACCGCCGCCGCTGCGGGCGGCAGCTGTGGGCGGGGCCGGGCAGTGCCAGAGCATCTGAGGTGGCCGACAAACCTAAACTTTTAATTCCCATAAAAAAGTAATACTTTTGTCTCCCATCATGCAGTCTATCATGCTGCGAGTACCAGCCCTTCCATGCCCCCATCTTTTCAGGATGTGGCATCAGGGCTAGATATGTATTACTGCCGTTAGTACGTACTACCGCTACTAACGGTAGTCTCCACAGGCAAACTGACGGTAGTCTACAGAGCCAAACTGACTGTTCCCCTGAACTTTTAATTCCACGTCATTCTGATTCAGCTGGTGTGAAAACATGGGTTCCTGCTCCAAAGGAGCTGTGTTGGGACCAGGAGCAAACTCGTTCCTGCACAGTTGCGCTGCTGCCAGCAATACGACATGAATTCACGCAGGACATGCCCTCCCAAACACGAGGGCAGCGTCCAGGGGGTAAACGCCGGTGAGCTGGAGAGTGGACCTACAGCGATGCCTTGAAAACAATGGGCCATGCCACAGCGTGCTTCACAACGCCCCAGATGCACATAAGCAGCCTGGCTTTTGCCCTTCAACTTCATCATTGCTCTCGAAGACAGAGAGGAAAGTGCAGATTTTCAGTCTTTCAGCCTACCTTGCAAAGGGCTACTACAACTGCCGCATGTGTTTGCGGGTTGCCAATCAAGTGGTCAAAGCGCTCGCGCAACGCTTGGACAATGTCAAGACGCTGGGCGATTGGGAACTGCTGCCCAGCGAGCTCTTCCAGCGATTGCACGAGGGAATCGTCCCCAGACATCGGGGATGTT
>VIYQ01000375.1:0-11861 GCA_009928355.1 Chlorella sp. CH2018
GGGCAGGCCGACGCCGCTCAGAGCAGCTGGGGGTGCCCAGCAGGCATGCAGGGCTGGCCACCAGGCTATGGTGAGGTGGGGAGGGGCAGCAAAAGAGCGCCAGTCTCAACCTGCACAGATCCGACGCTGTCCTGCAGCATGCACGCACATCAGCGGCTGCGACTGCTGCTCCCCGCATGGGCTGGCCAAAGCATGCTTTGCAGAGGAGCTGCGTTCCTCCCAGCGGCTGAAAGATTGCTGCGGAATGCGAATGAACCTGAGGCAGCTTTACATTGGCAAGTGTTGTGAGCAAACACACGCAGGAGCCATAAGAAGAGGAGAGCAGGGCAAGGCCACAACCATGCAGCAGGGCTGAGCCCGGCAAACAAAAGCGAGCGAACGGGAATGGTAAACTGGAGTGAGGAGAATGAAGGCATGGGCAATGCTGCATGTTGGTGCGGCCTGCCTGAATGCACAGTAGAGGGATGGCGCATGCCGACAAGCCAAAGGGACCGCCACGCTGCCTCAGCCGGCTGCGTTCGGCGGCAGGGGCGGCAGGCAGGCGTGCAGCACCTGCGCCAGCAGCCAGGCTGCTTGCAGGGTGGTGCAGCCCGCCAGCGGCCCAGCGTACCCAGCACCGTGGGTGAAGCGCACGCGGCTCAGGAACTTGTCAACAAACTTCCAAGTGGTTGTCACCTGCATGTAACAAGTGCGCTCGTTAGTCCAAGCACGCTTGGCTAGAGAGCGGCAGTCCGGCCACACCACACACTGATCAAGCAACGATGATGCAGCCAAAGCACAGCGCTGGCCGTCAACAGTGCGCAGCGTTGCACCACACAGCACCACCCACCAACCCATCCACCCGCCCACCTGGTAACCGCCATCTGAGCGCTTGTGGAAGTTGTCGCCGGTGGGGGCTGCAAGAGGCGACAAGGCAGGATAGTCAACACACGGCGCAATGGCAAATCAGCGGCACAGGAAGCGTGTCAGTATCCACAAGTGTCGCGTGGCAAACAAGCTCCAGGCCATGGCAAGTTGCTGACGCACCCAGACGCCAGCCAATGGAAGCCTGCTGGCCGCCTCCCTGCCCTCCCCGCCCGCCGCCGCTGCCGCGGCCGCGACCACGGCCGCCGCCGCGGTTGCCCTTGCCCTGCAGCGGGTCTGGGCCGCCCTGAAACACGCCAGCTGCAGTCTGTGGCTGGAAGGAGCTAAACAGCGGCAGGCCGTGGCTGCTGGCCAGGGCGCCGTGCTGCACCCGTGCAGCTGACGCAAGCAGCGAGAGGGCGTGGCAGGCTGCGTTGCTGAATGAGCAGGCCGCCCTGTCGGGTGTGGTCTTGCCTGTGGCGCCGGAGCGCTCAGAGCCGCAGGTGCGCAGCAGCCAGTCGGCCACGTCAGGGATCCGGCCAACGGGCTGCAGGCTGGGATTGCCCAGCTGGGCATCCAGCTCCTGCGTCAGCCGCGCCAGCTCTGCTCGCCAGCCGCTATGATTCTTGCCCAGCTGCAGGGCGGCAGGCTCCGCAGCTGGCCGACCCGGCAGCGGCTGCGCTGCGCTGCCTGCTGCTGCCTGCTGCCCCAGCCGTGCCAGCAGCTGCCGAACAGCCTGCTGCTGCTGCTGCAGGCTGCCCTGTGCTGCCTCGGCAGCCACGACGGCTGCCGCCTCAGGGTTGGCAACCGCCAGGTGCGACAGCAGCACAGCCGGCACACACTGGCTCTGGGCACCGGCTGGCAGCTGCTCAAGCCGCCAGAGCAGGTAGGCGCCGTGCAGCGATGCTGAGGTCTCCCGCAGCAGCGCGGTCACCTCTGCCAGCAGCGTCTGGCGCCGGTCAAAGAAGGCGACCGCCACCTCAGCGCTGGACAGCTGGCGGTCGCCGCCGCCGTCGCCGCCCGGCCCCCACACTGACAGGTAAATGTTGCAGCGTTGCAGCTCAGCGGCCCCTGGGGCGGCTGGCGGCACCAGCTGGCAGCGCTGAATGAGCTGCGGGGCGGGAGGAACAAGAGTATTCTGGTTGAAGCCTGCACCCAGTTGCCGAGATAGGCATCACAAGAGCACTGTGGCTGCATGCAGATCCCAGATCCAGGCAAGGCGCAATACGCAAGCAAACTAGAGCAAGCGTGGCACCCCATTCTAGCCGCACCTGGGCGAGCGGGATGCCGGCGTTGAGCGCCAGCAGTGCACCAGCAGCCGTGCTGGCAGCCTCGCTGGCCCGCTGGTTGGGTGCCGCCCAAGCGTGAGCAGCCACCTCAACCGCCGCCAGCTGCTGGCCGTCGGCTGCCTGCATCACCAGCCGCTGCGGCAGCAGTGCCATACTGAAGGTGTGCGGGTTGCCCTTGACGCCCACGTGCGGCACCAAGAGGTTTCCCTCTGCTGGCTGGCCGCAGAGGTCCAGCAGCAGCGGCGTGGGCGATGGGATCAGCACCGGCTGCTCCTCTGGCGGTGCATCCTTGGCCAGCACCGCTGAGACGGGGTGGGCTGCAAACTGGGGAGCGCCGCCGGCTGGAGCGCCCGCATCTGCCCACGCCACCACAGCTTCCAGCCAGGCTGCCTGCACAAACAACATTGGCCCCTCCATGGCTGGATCCAGCAGCAGCGTCAGCGGCCGCAGATCAGCCACAGCTGTGTCCGACAGCAGCAGCAACCGGTGGCTGGTGGCGGGGCTGCACCACTTCACCAGCAGGCGCAGCAGCTCAGGTGTCACCACAGCCTGCAAGAAGAAGGGGGAGCGAAGAAACTGAGCAGGCAAGTGGCACGTAGCATCTCGGAGGAGCAGAGCCTCCACCCTTGCGGTGGGTGGTGGCCACGAGAGCAAAGCGGCAAGCCAATGTGAGCGGCAGCACGCGCCTGCACCCAGCCACCCCTCCAATGCAGCCACAGAGGCAAGCACTGGATGGGCACGCTCACCTCTGCCTGCTCAGGGGGTTCCTCAGGCTGGGGCCGCAGGGCGGAGTAGTCCAGCGGCTGGACGGCAAGCGCAGGTGAAGGCATCAGCTGCTGCGCCGAGCTCTCGTCCTCCAGCCAGCCAGGAAGGTTGGGCCGCATGGCCTGCAGCACCGCACCTGCAAGAGGGGGCATCAAAAGAGCGGCGCAACTTGCGGGGGAGGCTGCTGTCGGCTAGCCAACGTGTGCTGCATTCTCATGCCCTGTACGCTCTGGGCGGGGGTTGAGTGGGCTGTGCCCCATGCCATGACTCACGCCCACTTCAGGCAGTGCAGGAGCCAAAGAAGGAGCCAGTTGCAGCGCACCTGTCTCGTTGGGGCGCTGACGCTGCTTGCCCGCCCGCTCGCCCATCGTGTTGGCAGTGATGGGCAGGCCCAGGGCAACCATGTGCTTGGCAGCAGCCGTCGCTGTCGAGCCACCCTGGCCCTGCTGGTTCCTGGAAAGGAACACAGGGATGGCAAGCGGGGTGTTGGCATCTCAGCAGGCACAGCATGGAAGCTCAGGGCTCCCACCGCCGTCCCAAGCTGAGCAGCCGTGGGCAACATGCACAGCCGTACGAGCCGCAGCTAAGAATCCCTGGAGAATCCCTGGAGCCAAGTCGCACCTGTGCACCGCCTCCTCCTGCCGCCTCAGCTCCGGCATCAGCAGGCCCCGCAGGCGGCGCTGGGTGCCCTGCCCTTCGAAGAACAGGCGCGCCGTCTCGGGCGGCAGGTCATCCAGCAGCCGAGGGTACACCGCCAGCAGGTGCTGGAAGACGGCGTATGCACCGTCTGTGAGGGGCAGGGAAGAAGGGGTCGAGATGGTCGTTGGATCCAGGGCACGCTGACAGGCTTGCGGTGAAGGCCAGCCCACCCGCAAGCGTGCAGCCAGCAGGTCGCCAAGGCGGAGGCTGCCCAAGCAGCGCACACCGGTAATTGCAGGCACTGCGGAACAGGCGTGCAAACCACACAGCCCTTGGAAAACTCCCCCCACAGCTTACCTGGCCACCAGCCCAGCACGGGCAGGACGCCCACAAAGTGCAGGTGCTTCCGCTGGGACAAGTGGTGGCGGGCCAGGCCCAGGCACATGACGCAGCCCGCAATAGAGTCAAACAGGTCACGGGAGGCGTAGGTGAGACCGTAGGTGGTGTGGATGTGTGCATCAGCGTCCCGCTCAACATCCGCGCCCAGAGCCACAGCGCCCCACCTGCAATGCATGGAGGGAGGCAGGGGGGCACAGGCAAGACTGGTTGGAAGGAGCCACTTTGAGCGCAACAGCAATTGCTCCCACCGCAGCCGCACCTGCGCACAATCAAACAACCCTGCGCCCGGCCTCATCCACCCTTGAGACACCAAAACCGCCTCACCCGAGCTGGTCCGCCCCCTCGGCGTGCTGCACCAGGGTGTTGGGCAGCCCCACGGTCGTGGTGGCCTTGTAGGCCGTCCCCAGCAGGTTGTCGGCGATGAGCTGCGTGGCGCTGCGGCCAGAGGGAGTGTCAAACGCGGCTGCCGCCTGGTGATGCACATGCCGCGTGAGCAGCATCAGCGAGAGGTGCGAGTGCTGCATCTCTGTGCGCTGCACCCACTGTCGCAGCACAGCAGCCGTGGGTGCTGCTGCCGCAGCCGCTGGAGCCGTGGGTGCTGCTGCCGCAGCCGCTGGAGCAGTGGGTGCTGCTGGCGCAGCCGCTGGAGCAGCTGTCACCGCGGCTGCTGGGGCGGCCGCTGGGGCGCCGCAGCAGGCAAGTGCGTCCTCCACCAGTGCATCCGCTGCCCGCACAAAGTACTGGCGCAGCCCTGGGGATGAGTGGGGGCGAAAACCGCTCGGTGCATGCATCACATGAACAGCTGCCCAAAGGCTCCACGTGCCTCACGCCAGGCAAGCTGCGCGGCTGCGTACATTGGGGCACCCACACCGCCAGCTGGACATGCACCAGGCAGCCCGACAGCACAGGCATCAGCGCAGCGCCAGTCATGCAAGCCCACACCTGCTGGGACGGTGGCATCGCCGCCCAGTTTGTAGGCCGACTTGAGGGCGCGCAGCGACTTCATGAGGCGCTTCGTGTTGGCCGAGGAGGCATTGACTCCCTGCGGGCGGGGGACAGGGGCAGGGGAGCAACTGTGCTGGCAGAAGCCATCCAGGCCAGCAGCCCGCCTGGCAACTTGCACAGACCTGTGCACCGGCAGTTCAACTTGGCACGCTCACACTCGGCAGCCAGGCGGCATGCATGCGGCAGCACCCTGCCCAACCTGCTCCCCCCACTTTCCATCCACAGACATCAAGCATGCCTTACCAGGTCAGTTGCCAGCTTCTTCAGCAGGGCCTCCTCATCTGGCGGGGGCTCGGGCGCGCTGCGCAGGCGCTGCCCTAGGGGGTCATAGTCAGCGGGCGGGTGCTCGCCGGCAGCGGCGGGCAGCACCACTGCGACGTGGCCCTCGTGGGGCGAGGCGCCAAACAGGCTGTGCATCAGCTCCCGCACAGACTCAATCAGGGAGGCAGAGGCGCTGATGCAGCCAGCCTTGGCCTCCAGGTAGCCGCGCGCCACGCTGTTGGAGCCGTGGCCCTCCGCATCCTTGATGCCCTTGGTCACAGCTAGGCAGGCGCACACCAAATGGGAGTCGGTGAAGTTGGGCAGGTCACCTGTGAGGGAGGGGCAGGGTAGGGCGGGGCAGGGGGAGGCATGTGGGCCAACGGCAGCCAGCTCTGAAGTGTGCTCAAGCTTGTGCTCAAGCTTGGCCCTCGCGAGTCTGGCCTGTCGACTGCCAGCCTGGCAGCAAAGCAAACAGCACCGCCCGGCAAAGCGAGGTCCAAAACAGAACAGCAGCCAGCTGCTCACCGAACAGCAGCGCCAGCAGGCGCATGTCGGGCAGCATGCACCCCAGCAGCTTGTCGGTGCTGACAGTCAGCAGGTTGAGGCGCACGATGGCGGTGCACAGCGCCTTGGCGCCGGGGCCTGCGCCAGGATGGGGGGCGGGGCCAACCACAGTCAGAGCAGCCATGAATGAAAGGTAGCACGCAGCGGCAGAATGCTCGGCATCGCCAACTGCCCTGCGCGGCTGCCCCGCCCAGGTGACCAGCTACAAAAAGCCCTGCCCTCACCCTCCAGTTTGATGATGGTGCCAGCGGAGACGCTCATACGCCCCTGCCGATTGTGCAGCTGGGAGAGTGAGGTGCGCGGCAGCTGCACCACCCGCACCTCCCCCACGTAGTGGCTGAGCACGGCGGCCAGGAGCGCAAGGCCCCCCGCCTCGGCAGGGGCCATGGCAAAGAACAGGCTGCTGCCATCAGACGCGAGACCAGCGTCGCCGCTGGCAAAGGCGATCAAGGCCAGCAGCCAGTTGGCAACCAGGGGGTTGCCTCCCAGGAGCTGTGCGCGTGCAGCCTGGATGAGGGGGTCTTGCAGCAGGGCCGCCGCAGCGCGCCCCAGGGGGGTGCCCACTGCAGTTGGGGTGCGGAGAAGAAAACCGCGGCTCGCAGTGCTGTGGTGCAAGCCAGGCACGGCATCATGCAGCGCCCAGCAGGGCGGCACCACCGCAGCAGTTGGCTTGGCGCCCATTAGCCCACAGCCCACAGCCCGCAGCCCACCTGCGTGGAAGCGTATGGCAGCTATGCGCTGCTGCCCCCCATCCGGACTGAAGGGCGGCAGCTCCACGTAAGGCGGGATGGAGGGCCCAGCTGCCTGCAAGGTGAGCAACAGAAGGATGCGCTTGGGTTGTGAACGAGATGCAAATGAGCTGGCCGCAACCCGTGGCACATGGTGAGGCAGCACAGCAGCACCTGCAGCAGCAGGGCATTAACAAAGGCAGCAGCGGTGCTGTCTTGCCTGTGCCTCGGCAGGTGTGGCAGTGGGCAGCCGCTGCATCGCCGCCGCTGCAGCCGGGGCAGGCGTGGGCTGAGCGCCCGCAACCAGCTCGGTGGCAGGGGTGACGCCGCCTGGGGTGGCTGCCTGCACAAATTGCGGCAGCAGTGTGCAGGCCATCAGGGACGATCTGAGGGGCGCTGGCCGTGCATCAGTGCGCAGCACAAAACCGACGCTCGCGTTTGGCGGGCAGCAATGCCTGGCACGCAGCCTACCTGGGGCAGGGCGTGCCTCCACTGCACAGGTAGGAACGAGAGGCTGCAGGATGGACAGGGTGGACTGTGCGTCAGCCATGCAGGCCTGGAGTCAGCTCCAGGTGCCAGCTGCGAGCAACCACACCTGCCTGCCACAGCACTGCTGGTTGTTGTGCCAGGATTGGCAGGGCCTCACATGCCTCCGCACCTGGCCTTCTGCTGGTCAAACATGGCTGGGTCAACCTCCTTGGTGCCCTCGGCCACCGGCACCGACTCCAGTGCCAGCTGCGGGTCACGGGCGGACAGATGCAGCAATCAGGCTTCTCCGGTTGCAAGGCGACAGGGGCAGCACTGGCCTGCAGTGCCCACACAGGCAGGTGCGCTGCAAACACATCGTTGCACATTGCCAGGCCCAGCCCACCCGAATCTCCGGGGCTGCAGGCCCCGGTACGGTGTCAAGCGTGACAACGTCCACGTAGCGGGTGCTGTGCGCCTCCAGCACGCCATTTGGGGGGTCAGCCTGCATGGACACAACACAGGGCTGCTGCATGAGAGCAGATGCAGCCATCAGATCGCTTTGGCAAGTCGCTCTCGTGCCAGCGTGACAGGGGGCAAGCTGGATACTGGTCACAGCATTTCAAGGCGGCCTGCGATGCATGCATGCATGCATCCTTTCTGTTTACGGCGGGTGTTGCCGGCTGGCCCAAGTTGAACTCACCGTGACATGGTCGGGCGCGGATGTCCTCACTTGATAGGCCACCGGCCCAGCGGTGGGGTTCTGCATGGCACATGGCAGGCGAGCAGCACGCACAACACTGTGTGTAACCAGCAGAGCAGGCACGTGACATCTGCTTGCACCGCACAGATAGGCAGTGTTGCCATGCGGGCACCCATTCCTGGCCATCGCTGTGAGGAGTTGCTTTGAGCGGCACAGCACCCCTGAAGCCTTGCCCGCAGCCGAAAGACCGGTCCCCTGCGGTTCGGGATGGCATCTATGTTCTCCTCGTTGATGTCGATGCGAAGAACAGTGTGCACACGGCGCGGGCGCTGCTGCGCCTGGCCCTGGGGCCGCTCCTCATGCTCCTGCGGTAGGGGGCGCCGGTGGGTGGGGGCACCGCTCTTGGGCACGGCACGGGGAGCTGCCAGCCGCGCACGGAGGACGGCCAGCTGCTGGCAACCGTGGAGCCCAGCAACCACTCAGCCTTCAGGGCGTGCTACGCACAGCCAAGTGCACCCAGCTGCCCAAGGGCAGCAGCCACACCTGGGGGCGCTTGCGCTGCGGGGGCGCCTCCGCCATCTCATCGTCCCGGCTGGCAAGCCGCAGGCCACCACCGCCGCCCTTCTCGCTCCCCTCGTGCCAGGGGATCTACGGCGAGCGGGAGGCAGTGGGTGGTGATTAGGCAGAGGAGGCTGGATGGGCGCAAACAAGCATGCAGGTCGCATGGGCTCTAATGCGGGTAGCACGGGGCTGGCCGGCCGCTGGACAGCCAGCACAGCGGCAGGGCCACTCGGCGGCGGTGCATCCAACCCCAGTGCACCCACACCTGCGCAGCGCTCGACAGCTCAGCATAGCGATCTCCATGAGGCCGCTCAGCTGCGTCCCAGAAGGCGCGGTCCTGCACACAGAATCGCTCAGGAAGCTGCTTGTTCACAACAGGGATGAAGGCAACGAAGGGCACGATGCACAGCTGGGCGTTCAAGGCAAGCAGCTCCCCACCTCGGCTGCCCGGCGCACAGGTTAGAATCTGGCCAGCCAGCATGGCTTCCCTGGACCACACATGCTCCAACTTGCCTGCTGGCTGCGCTCCAGGCTAGCGCGGCCCTCGGCTGCGGCATCAGGACGGGGAAGGGGATCCTTGAAAGCCAAGGTTGAGGGAGGCACACAGGCACTGCACAGCACAGGCTGCCATGCACAAAGCAGCGCAGGCAAAGGCACCGCTGCGGGCAGCGGGGAGCCGGTTAGACCTGGTGTTGCACTGGCAATTCATGGTGGGCGGTGGGTGGTGGGCAAGGGTGGGCATTGTGGTGGGCGCCGTGGTGGGTGGGCGGTACAGCGGCACAGCATGCCGCCGCTGGCCGCCGCTGGGTGTGATGGACTGGCACGGCTGCGGCAGTTGTCATGCATCATGGATGCTGGATGTGAGTGCAGTCAATGGGTGCATCAAGTGGGCCAGGTCGCACGCTTGGAACAAATGGCAGCCAGACAGGGAGGCGGCAGCAGACTGGGCGCACCTGCTGCACGTCGATCGTCCTCCTCGCACCCACCAGCCATGGTGGCCACTCGCCGTGGTGCCACAGGCTTGGGCTCGGGTGGCGCTGCAGGGGAGCAAGTGTGTGGTGGGCGTGGTGTGGGCAACATCTGCAGCTCGACGCGAGAGCAGCAGCTGGACAGGGGGCACTGCAGAGGCGCTCTCCATCCACCCGCAACAGCGGCAGGAACCGCCACAGCCCTGGCCTGGAAGACCCGCAGCATCGCACCTGGCGGCAGCTTGGTCAGCCCGCGCCTGACATGCCGGTCTGGGGCCACTGCAGGCTGCTGGGGCGTGCAGGGCGCCTGCGACGGGGCGGGTGTGTGGAGGGAGCACCTGGGGTTGGTGCCTGCACTGGACCGCACCAAATGCAAGGGCAAGCCTCCCAAGGCAGGCCAGCAGCACCGGGCAGCCCCTGGGCAGTGGAGCACTGCACGGTGGTGCCCTGCACAATCATGCCATGCAAGACGCGCCTTCCAGCCGGTTCCGCGGGTGCGGGCGGTCCAGTTGTCCGTATCCTCATCGTCTGAGGTGCTGTAGTATTCAGCGCAGAGGTCTGGAGGCTCACGCTCATCCTCGCTGTCACCATCGGTGAGGGCAGGCTCGTCGTCATCATCTGCGGCAGGGCGGGTGGCGGCACTGGGCAAACTGAGGGGGCGGCGTTGTGCGGTAGGCTGGCTACAAGGCTGTTGGAGGTCAGCTGCACGCAGCACAGCACTGCAAGGCAGGTCATGGGCACAGCCGCCAAAGCATCCAATGCACTGCTGCTGGGCGGTGCAGGCCCCACGCACCGCTGTCCCACTCCGAGGCGCCCTCCTCCTGCCCCTCCTCAGCTTGCCACGCAATGCCACTGGCGGCCTGGACGGAGGGCAGGCCAGTGGAGCAGCGGGGCGAGCAGGAGGTTGGGCAGTTGGGCGGGGCAGCAAGAGGGCCGCGGGCGGCATGAGGGGCAGGGCAGCGGTGGGGTGGCACAACCGTGCGCGCTCATGGTTGCACCAGGCAGCAGCGGCACCGAGGGGCGGTTGCAGGCTGCTGCTGACAGGCACACCTGGTGGCTGCTGCTGCGGCGGCGGCTGCTGCCCCTGCCGGCGGCGCTGGCTGGGCGGGGGTGTGGGGTGGCGGCGGCGGCGATGTCTCGCTCCTGCGGCGGCGGCGGCTCCAGTGGCGGCGGCGGCTCCTCCTCCGCCGCCTCTGCAAGACAGTACAGCGGTTGCAGCAGCGGCGCAGTGAATGGTGGTGGGTGCAGGCTGCACAAGATGGGCACGGTTGAGAGGGTGCAGTGGATGAGCACCGCTGTCGGCTGGGGCGGTGGGCCAGGTGGTCACAGCCCGCTGGCTGCGCATGGGGGGCAAGCCAGACTGGCCGCCGCGCCACTCACCGGCGGTTGGCAGGCCCGCCAGCAGCTCTTCCTCCGTGGGCTGCTCGCCGCCGGCAGGCGGCTGCGCACAGGAAGGGAGGGAGGCGGGGCGCCGGCGCCGAATCGCTGGGCTGGGGGTGTGGGTGCTGATGGCACAGCGCAGCGCAGCGCAGTAGCGCAGCGCGGCGCCCTGCATGCATGCAGGAGTGCAAGGCATACACACCTGGCTGCTGGTGCTGCCGCCGCCGCGGCTGGGGGTGGTCGGCGGCTGCTGCGCAGGCTGGCCACCGCGTGGCGACATGCGCTGCAGGCCCGGCGGCACCGTCGGCGGCGGCGGGGGCGGCACCGTGCCCTGGCCAGTGCTGGCAGCTGCGGGGAGGCGGCAGCAGGGCGAGGGGCTCTTGAGGGTGGTTGGGCGCGATGCAGGTGGGGCAGCACAGGGCATGCTGGCGCTAGTGGGCTGGCGCTAAGCTGCTGAACTAGACCAACTAGACTGGGGCATGCGGGCGGGCGGCACACAAGCGCACGGAGAGGCTCGCGGCGCGCCCGGGGCCCCAGCCAGTGCCCACCTTCACGCAGCCAAGCGCACGGCAGGCAGCAGGGGTACGCGCTGATCTTGCCGCAGCCGCAGGTGAACAGCACGTTGCGCGGGCGGCGCGTCTGTGCTGCTCCACTTCCGCCGGCGCTGCTGCAGGGGTGGCGAGGCAGGCGGCAGCGGCGGCGGTGAGAGGGCAGGCCCATCGGCAGGGCTACGATCGGTGGCGCCCTCAACGGTCAAGCGCAGCCACTGCGAGTGCGGCTCCCCGCTCTCACAACCCGCTGAAGAGGTGCCTCTTCGGGATGTACATGGCGGGGCGCGCCGGGCGCGGCGCCAGGCCCCCGGGAGGGCCGCTGAGGAGTGATCAGCGGCGGGCGGGGGCGCTGGGAGGGGCCAGGGGCGCGGGATGGCGGCTGATGGGGGCTGGTGGGAGCGCTGGCGCGCGCTGGGGGGCTCGGGGCAATGCTGCACACCGAGAGCAGCGCCGGATTAGTGGAATTGGAGGAGAGAGCGCGGGGCAAGGCCTTGGCATGCGCATGAGCGAACCCTACTCCCTGCGCTCACTCCTAACACCCGCGCCTTTGCCTCGCACCCCTTCACCCACTCAGCCTCACTGTCAGCAGCCCGCCAGCCCGGCCGGCGGCCGCAGGCCGCCGGGCCGGTGGTGGGAGGCCGCTGGGCGGCCGCGCAGCGGCCGGCGGCGCCCGCAGCGTGGCCTGGGCACGCCAGCGACGCGGGTTATGGGGGAGCGCCGCGCCTCCGTCGCTCAGCGCC